>BSBN01001223.1:3362500-3396446 GCA_027924645.1 Cunninghamia lanceolata | reverse complement strand
AATGCATTTGGTTGGAATGGAAGATTAATGTTTAATGCTTCCTAGAATGCACTCGCATTATGGGAAGCAAAAAAATGGGAAAAAACCATGTGGGATCCGTGATTCAGACCCCACATGTCTATTATTCCCTACTTTTCATGTGTGCTATTGGACAAGAAAACACTTTTTCATGTTTTTGATAGAAAGATAATGCACTGGTAAACTTTTAAACGTGACTAGCGCACTAGTGTGACACACCCTCTGGCTCCACTTAAATGCTTTTGCCCAGAGCACTGAACCGATGAGGCCACAACACGGGGGACCTCATACCCTAGCAAGAACACTTCAAACCTGTGAGCTCATTGGCCCAGTGAAGGCGTAAAGCATGTGGACTCATTGGCCCAACGAGGGTTTGAACTCTAGTGGACACCACTACAACCGATTGACTTAACCATCGAACCATGCATTTCTCAGAAAAACACTTTTTCATGTTCTTTGACATATTAAGAATCATTTTTTGATCAATACACCACCTTTTTGGTTTTTTCAACGTAGAAGAACTAATTTTGCATGTTTTTGGACAAAGTTTGATTATTTAAACTGAAAGTTTCATGTTTCATAGTGTTTCAAAGCTAATTACCATTGATATAGATTGAATTTGATGATATATGTTTGTTTTTTCCATAAATTTCACTAATCCTATTCTAGAGTTATATAGATTTCATAATCAAACTTGCGGAAAAGAATAATTTAAGGATTTTGAAGCCAAATTTTGGAGGATTGGTCAACTCGAATATCAAATTCTAAGGTATGTTCTTTATGTCCAATTAAATTCACTTTATGTTCTTTAGAACACTCACAATCACTAAATGTGGAACTATCTAAGTGAAAAAAGTCATCATTATGTGTATTAATAGAATTAAAATCATTAAAAAATTATATATATATTGTTGTATCTTGAATCACTAATAAAATTTGTTGTATCTTGAATTTGAACTATGTCATTGAATTTGTTGTATCTTGTGTTATTGATGCAGTAAATATGATATATATTTGGTTCTCACATAGTAATGAGTTGTCACTATCATCCTCTTGGCCATTCAACTTACAAACTATGATTGTCTTCTCCTAAAGTGCCAATAACTTTGCATTTGATACAGTAATCTTTCATGTGAATAGGGTAGTGAGAGCCTATTGCATATTTTGAATATTTGACCTTAATAGTGATCTACTAGAGTTTTGTGATAGTCTTCTATGTTTATGATGTGATAGTCTATGTGGTTGTTTGTAATAGTAATATGAGAGTGTGGGTTCTACCTCACGAATCAAGGATAGTAATGTCACACGACGTGTCATTACATTGACAATAGTAAGCCAACAAACAAATAAAACTCATCTCATTAGAAAGACAAGTCAAGCATTGAAAATAAGTAGAAAAACTCTAATGAGATCCATTGGAAGACATGAAAGAGTTGAGGACCCAAACACCAATGAATTGTGGGCATTCTCTGGGAGACTCCCACGGAAATACAAAGTTGTTGAAGCCTTGAGATCCCGCATTGAAGAATTTTGGAAAAAAAAACACAAGGATATCTCCTAATGCAAGAGATGTTGTGAGAAGGAGAATTGGTTGTCGAAACCGTGAGCCACATCCAAAGGATTATTTGGATGTGACTCAAACACAATTTTTCAAGAAATTTAAAGAGATGTATCCTCAAGTTAAAATTTGTCAAAGATATTTTGAAATGCAAAAACCATTCTATGTCAAAATAAATCACACACGTACTACTTGTTGTTGTAGATTACATATTGAATTTTCTAACCATTTTGATGTTTATTGGTCTATATGTTTAGATTTACATGCTAACAATTGTTTGTAGGATTGTGGCATACGTGCCCCACTAACATTTTCAAGAGACTTCAGATCAACAATTTTATGTGAAAGAGAGGAAGGTCAAATATTCTACAGGAAATTATGCTTGGATGGCACATGTCAGCATTGCGGTGGCTTGCAACATATGCCACTATGTAAACATATGGAAAACACACATGCAGTTGGAAATGAACTAGTAGAGTTCAGCAAGTATAAAATAGTGGCCTACAATACAAAATATGGTAAAGAAGCAAAGAGGTGTGATTTGGTTATTCAAAAGATTCTAGTATATCAGTTTATGTCTACATTTCATGATAGTATAGTGTACGAATATGAAAGGCACACCTATAGAGCTCAATGGTTGGACATGAAATTCAAGTTATGCAAGGACACATTTCCACTTGGTACCATCATTTCAGTTGTTGACTTTGTAGAGAACTACACACTGCATCCACAAAATGAGTTCCAATCACAGTATTACAACTCTACGTAGGTTGCTATATTTGTGCAAATAGCATTCATGCATGCAGAAGATAGTATAGAGGATGACAAAAAGATTTTGAGGGAATATCATTTTTATATTAGTGATGATCACACACATTCTATGGAGTTTGTACAAGGTTGCTTTTAGATGTTCTACAACTATTTGGCCAGCAAGGAGCATATCATTTCGTTGGCATATCATATGGTCAGATAATTGTGCATCACAATTTAAGAACGCACGGATGTTCTTATGGATGAGCAAGACACATACGATGATTGGTGTTCAACATATGTGGAATTTTTGTGAGGCCAGGCATGGAAAGGGAGAGCATGATGGTGCAGGAGCATGTATCAAAAGAGAATTGGTATGAGAAAAGTTGAAGTACAAAGACAATGCAAAGTTGACAGATGTGAGATCTATTATTGAATGGTGTAACACTATAATGGGTCTAGGTAATGAAGGTAAGTCTACAGTTCATAGATATTTTTGGTTGGTTGATGATACTAACATTGCAAAATATGAGGACTATTGTACATTGACAGGATCAAGTGAGCTACACTTTTTTAGAAGCTTTAATGTAGGTTCATGGAGTATTCATACGCATCATATGGCATGCTTTTGTTCTTCATGTACATATGAAGCTTGGTATGATTGTGAGTCAAAGAAGTGGGTTGATGAATGGTGTTGAAGAGGTATAAGCCCAGTTGACATGTATCAACTACTGACAACACTAAAAGTGACAGAGATTGAAACATCGGTTGATTTTGACCATGTTTTAAATCTAGTACAACTAGGTATTATCAGCATTCAAATTTAATAAAATTTAATATGGCATCTTATTTTGTATTTTTTCTTGTATTATTGAAGTTATATTGATCGAACTGAATGCACATATCAATGCAAGACATGTTTATGTAGTTATTGTAGCTGAAGACAATGAAGAAGGAAAGTATTATTATTTGTGTCGTTGTGTTGAGGCAAAAAAAATAAGATTCCCCTGTTATAGATGGAGAAAACATTGAGTATCCTATAGGATTATGTTGCAAGTATGTGCCTAATTGGTGTTGTCATTGATGTCAACATATCTTTGTTGTCATTGGTGTCAACTGTATCCTATTTTGAGAAAATTAGCCCCTCTAAAAGAATCAGATAGTAAATAGTGAATCACAATGAAGACAATGAGTTGCATACTGAAGAACAATCCAGAAGATTGCTCCACATTTCTTGTTGACTAAAGATCTTGGTCTACAGATTGGAAGTTACTTAAAGACATGTCTGAAGATGCTAAATCTTGAATTTGAGCCTTTGGTATGAAGATTTGAGTGAGTTACATTCACCAGAGTAAAACCTACTTTTTCTAATTATTCACTGATGCCTGAGAGAAAGTATTTTGCTCCGCATTCCTCCACATTTAAGTGTTTTGCTCTACAGTTCTAGAGGGAAGTCTAGGATGATGATAAGTGCCTACAATTGCAAAGGTTCATGTTTTTATGATAGTTGAAGACAGTGAAATTCATGTGCTCTGGTGTGAAGAATCTCATGGATAAAGTCGTTTGAGTTTGTGCATTTTCTCCTGGTGATTTCAACATGCTTGTGGATATCTCCTAATCATGTTCCTACCTTTACATTGGTTCATGTTAAGGAATTGAGATTGTGTTTGAAGATTATTCCCAGATAACGTAGCATGTAACCAGTCTTAACTGACTTGGTTAACTCCAGTGATTACGGAGATCTCTTGAAGATTATAGGAGTGTATTGTGGTGTGGAAGATCATGTTTGAGTCCTAGCTAAGGCATGGCCTGATCCTCACACATTTATACTACAATTTCTTTGTGTAATTTTGAACTAGGTCAAGACCTATTTTGTAAATGTTTGTAATGTCGACCTTGGAGACTGTTCCAATTGTTGATGATTGTAATGCCGACCTTGATGATCATTCCAAGGTTGATGAAGTGTATAAATAATTGTAATTGAGTTGTGGAAGAGATGTCCTTGTGCGAAGATGGGAAGATAGGGAAAGAAGTGGAAAGGTAGAGCAGAGAATAGGAATTATTATACTTCAATGTATTAATCTCAGACATGAAGAAGATGTTGATCTTGGCAATGAGCCTGGTAGTGAGCCACTAGTAGGGTTTAACAACCCTCATTGTACTCTTTCTAGGTTTAGGATTGAGGCAGTGAGCCTGCTAGACCTAGCTGTACTTCATGGCAGTGAGACAGCATGTTCTAGGCCCGTGGAGTGACTAAGCCTGAACATCATTTTTCAAAGATTGCAATATATTTTGAGAGCTAATCCTCTCCGTGGTTTTCCCCACCTTGGGGTTTTCCACATAAAAATTGGGTGTCTCTTGTGTTTAATGTTACATCTGTGTTTAAGTTTCTGATTTCATGCAATCATTGTTTAATCATAATAACTATGGACAAGTGATTAATGTTTAAGTGCAGAAGTGGTTGAGTTTTTGGGACAACTAATTCACCCCCCCTCTCAATTGTCCAGCTCATTCCAACAGATTAGTGGTTGTTATTAGAACATGGCTCAGAAGGTACCTACTGAAGAAGTCTGCTGTGTGGGTGTTTGAGGACTTTGAGCCACATTGGAAGATTCTTCATTATTCTAACCTTGTTGTGGCTTCAAACATTCATTTGATCAAATATGGGGGTAGACCATTAAATAGGACCTTGTGAAAGGTTCATGAGTTTGATCACAAGGCAATACTAGACACAATAAAGAGTAGAGCAGACCCTGATGGTTCATTGGATTAAAGTAGTGGAATGACAGAAAAGTATGTTAGTTTTCTTTGCTGTCCTCATTTCACCTTGTATATTTTAGCTACTCATTTGAGCTAAATAGTGCAATTGCATTTGCATTCAAGATTTTAGTATTATGGAGGTAGGCATAATCCTTATGAAGTTGCCTTTGGATGGAAAGTAAGGTAGGTTTTCATGATTATTTCACGATGATATGTCCTTTACTTTCTATTTCATATTGAGTTTTAATGATGTTACTATGAGTTCTAATTCATTTTAATGATGCTACTATTTCATAATGAGTGTTAATGAGTTTTAATGAGAAACAATTGATAGTAGTGGTAAGGGAAGCCTCAATTGATGCCCTACAAGACATTGGATCAAGTGAGAACACCTTTATAGTATTGAATTTCTAACTACTACAAAGGTATTATGACTAAATTTTTAGGATAGGCATCTCCTGGGGCCAAATGAATGGCGTCAATGCATCTAGGTGGGTGGGTAAATGCTAGGGGGATGTCTTTTTGGTGGCAAAGCCTCATGGTCGTTCTTGGCTATATCGAACGCAGACAATCTCTCAAGAGCCCTAAGAAAAAAAAATGTGACAAACTTTGGATCAACTATTCCATCAAACTGTGACACTTAGGAACATCTTCTTTACATGTATAGGTGGATGTCTGGTCCACCTACAACCACCTACCTTGATTTTCCAAGAACCAATTTCGTTTTCCTATGGTGGCAAGGAATGCGCGCTTCCAAAATGCTTCAGTTTCATGCATGGAAAGGTGCTAGGAGTGACATTTTGCATTCCATAGGTCATGGGGTTGAATGGACTTCGCCAACACATCAGGGTAGGTGGGCAAATGCCAAGGGAGGTCTCATTTCATGTGCGAAGTGCCCCAGTCATTTGGGGTAGTAGGCTACCGACAAAGTCCCTTAAGATCCCTAGGACACAAAAATTGCCAAACTTTGACAGAGCAGTTCTCAAGATTCATGGTAGTTGGGAATGTTTTGTTTGGAGCTATAGGTGCATGTGGGGTCCATCCACAATAACCTCTCTCAATTTCGGTCAACTCCAGTCCATTTGGCTGTTCCAAAATTAAACGCATTCTTGCAAAATGCTTCAGTTTCATGTAGTGGAAAGGTGCTAGGAGTGACATTTGCATTCCATAGCTTGTGAGGCCAAACTTACTTTACCAATGCATCAGGGTGGGTGGGCAAATGCTAGGGGAGGTTTCATTTCATGTGTGAAGTGCCCCAATCATTCGGGTAGCAGGCTACTAGCAAAGTCCCTTAAGATCCCTAAGATGAAAAAACTACCAAACTTTGATGGAGCAGTTCTTGGTATTTGTGGCAGCTAGGAATGTTTTGTTTCGACCTATAGGTGCATGTGGGGTCCATCCACAATAACCTCTCTCAGTTTTAGTCAACTCCAGTATGTTTTACTGTGCTGAAATCAAACACATTCTTGCAAAATGCTTTAGTTTCATGTAGTGGAAAGCTGCTAGGAGTGACATTTTGCATTCCATAGCTCATGGGGCCAAATGGACTTCGTCAACACATTGGGGTGGGTAGGTAAATACCTAGGGAGGTCTCGTTTTGTGTGCCAAGAATCCCAGTTGTTCAGGGTTGTAAGCTACCAACAAAGTAGAAAGTTGCTAACACTAAAATTTTGCATTCCACAGGCCTTGGTGGTGAAACAACTATGCCAACACATTCGAGCAGGAGGGTAAATGCTAGGGGAGGTCTTGTTTTGTGTGTCAAGTGTCTCAGTCATTCCGGGTTGCAAGCTACCAACAAAGTCGTAAGCTTCTATGAGTGACATTTTTCATTCCATAGGTTGTGGGGTCAAACGGACTTCGCCAACGCGTTGGGGTGGGTGGGTAAATGCCAAGGGATGTTTTTTTTTGTGTACGAAGTGCCCCAATCATTTAGGGCAGCAGGCTACTAGCAAAGTCCTTGAAGCATTTTATAAGAATGCATTTGAGGAGCCCCACAAATGAGAGAGGTTATTGTGGATGAACCCCACATGCACTTGTAGGTCCAAATGTAACATTCCCAGCCACCACGAATTCCAAGAACTTCTTCGTCAAAGTTTGGTAGTTTTTTCTCTTAGGATCTTAAGGGACTTTGCCAGTAGCCTACTGCCCCAAACGACTGGGGCACTTTGCACATGAAATGAGACCTCCCTTGGCATTTACCCACCCACTCTGATGCATTGGTGAAGTTCGTTCAACCCCACGACCTATGGAATGCAAAATTTCACTCCTAGGACCTTTCCACTACATGAAACTAAAGCATTTTACAAGAATGTGTTTGATATCAGCATGATGAAATGGACTGAAGTTGACTGAAACTAAGAGAGGTTATTGTGGATGGACCCCATGTACACCTGTAGGTCCAAACAAAACATTCCCAGCTGCCACAAATACCAAGAACTGCTCTGTCAAAATTTGGTAGTTTTTTGTCTTAGGAATCTTAAGGGACTTTGCTAGTAGCCTACTGCCCCGAATGATTGGAGCACTTCACACATGAAATGAGACCTCCTTTGGAATTTACTTTCCCACCCTGATGCGTTGGAGAAGTCCATTCAGCCCCACGACCTATGGAATGCAAAATGTCACTCCTAGCCTCGATGATTCAATCAAGTAGTCCTTAGGTTGATATGACCATTCTAAGCTTGACATATGAATGCTACCATTTGCATATAATTGTACATTTATAAAATGAGTGTTCTAAGATTTTTATAACAACCTTCTCTATTTTATTGGGACAACGCTATCCTAATATTTGTTGACAGTGCTAAAATGTGAATAATGGTATGATGATTAGTAAATACTCTTAGGACCTTGATGACTGTCCTAGGAATCATATGACTAGTTTTTTAATTACTAGATCCCCCAAATGGAAGCTCTTCTCATCAAACGGATAAATGGTTGTCCATATATTGCATGCTAATTCATGATTGAATGCTTGTCCACAAGTGTACTATGTCATAGTTGGTCTATTGGCCTTGCTAGGATTGTCTTTATGTGGGAATGATATGATTGACTTGAATGGGTTGTTTTCCCTTCTTAATTTAGGATTTCTACTGTCTAATTACCAACACAATTGTCTCTTCATTATGACAGTCCTCTTCTTTCTCTCTTCTACACTCCCAACTTGTAGACTTTGCATTCGTAATGCCAGAGCATAAGTATCCTCTAGGAAGACAATAATGCCTTTGATACATGATAGTCAACCTAGGGTTGTCTTTGATCTTTGTATGACAAACACCTAATTAATTCTAGCTACTTGTAGTACCTCTAAGCATCTCCCATAACATCACATAGAAAATTTTGATTTTCTCCCAATTCAACCATTAAAATCCTTTAAAACTTGGTGGAAACCATATGCAGGTATATATAGAGCTACATGAAATATTTCATAGGTTGGTCATATGTGCAAGTTCCATTTTGATAAAGCCCTACTCTTTTTGGCCTAAAAAGACCCTATATTAGTGTACTTTTGAGATCTCTTGTGTTAGGTGAGTGATATCTACAAGGGGAGTATTTATACATGTTAGATATGTCCAATTAAACCTTCCCTATCAATATTAGGGCCTAATCAATCTATTTGGTCTCTGTTGTTACAAAATAATCCCTAAAATAAGCTTAATTTGATTGTAATAGTCCAAGTTTTATCTATTCCTTACAAAACAAGCCTACCTAAGTTTTAAATATGATTAATAAGGGCCCAAAGGGTATCCAAATCAAGTCTTAGATCTCAATTATTAGGTGTATTAAGGTAGCTATTACATAAAAGGTCTCTAAGAAGGGCTATAAGCTCCTAGACCACTTACAAAGCAAGTACATGTTATATTGATCACAGAGCTCTGCCCATGCATGGATAAGGTTGGTATAGTGAATTTAAGCATGTATGAGTGTTTTCAAACCATGGTGAATTTCTATAAGTCTTCCAATTAAGATTTGGTTTTATTCTAGACCTAGAGTGAAGCTAGTGTGAGCTAGTGGGAAATTGAATTGCTCAATTCATTGCATGAACATATCAAGTTGAGATCATATATTCTATTGCATGATTCTAGACAAGATATATGCCATATTAAAGGACCATGAAGGTTAGAATTCATGTGAATAATGAAGGCATGATATGTTGTAAGCAAGTGTTCAAGGTAAAGAGCCAAATTAATGTATGGTTGAGCTAGGATGACATCAAAAGCATAAAGGATATAGCAATTTTGTCAAAAGTTGTAGTTGCAACTACCCTGCGAGATATGTATGCAAAGTGTGGAAGCATAGACAAGGCATGTGGACTATTTGATACTTGACATCACAAAGAGATGTCCTCTCATGGGATGCAATGATTGCAAGATATGCAAAAAATGGATTTGTTGAAAAGATTTTAAAAACTTTCAAGTAAATGCAATTGGCACATGTAAAACCAAATTCCACAACATTTGCCAGTATCCTCCCTATCTGTACACCAAAATATGACGTTTGGAATATCATATGAACAACGATCAAAGCATAAAGGATATAGAAAATTTGTCACATGCTATAATTGCAGCTACCCTTGTAGACATGTATGCAAAGTGTGGAAGCATAGACAAGACACATGAACTATTTGGCATGATGCCCCAAAGAACTGTCGCCTCATGGAATGCAATGATTGCAAGATATGAACAAAATGGATTTTTTGATAAGGCTTTAGAAACTTTCAAGCAAATGCAATTGACGGGTGTAAAGCCAAATTCCAAAACCTTCGAAATGGTATATTTGTAACACAATGTAGACATCCATCAAAGCATAAAGGATATAGAAATTTCGTCAAAAGTTGTAGTTGCAACTACCCTGCGAGACATGTATACAAAGTGTGGAAGCATAGACATGACACGTGGACTATTTGATACTTGACACCACAAAGAGATGTCCTCTCATGGGATGCAATGATTGCAAGATATGTTAAAAATGGATTTGTTGAAAAGATTTTAGAAACTTTCAAGTAAATGCAATTGGCACATGCGAAGCCAAATTCGACAACATTTGCCAGTATCCTCCCTGTCTATACACCAAAATATGATGTTTGGAATAGATTATGAATAGCCATCAAAGCATAAAGGATATAGAAAATTTGTCACATGCTATAATTGTAGCTACCCTTGTAGACATGTATGCAAAGTGTGGAAGCATAGACAAGACACGTGACCTGTTTGGCATGATGCCCCAAAGAAATGTCACCTCATGGAATGCAATGATTGCAAGATATGAACAAAATGGATTTTTTGATAAGGCTTTAGAAACTTTCAAGCAAATGCAATTGGCGGGTGTAAAGCCAAATTCCAAAACATTTGAAATGGTATCTTTGGAACAAAGTATAGACATCCATCAAAGCATAAAAGATATAACAATTTTGTCAAAAGTTGTAGTTGCAACTACCCTGCGAGACATGTATGCAAAGTGTGGAAGCCTAGATAAGGCACATGGACTATTTGATACAACACCACAAAGAGATGTCCTCTCATGGGATGCAATGAAATTGGAAGATATGCAAAAAATGGATTTGTTGAAAAGACTTTAGAAACCTTAAAGTAAATGTAATTGGCATGTGTAAAGCCAAATTCCACAACCTTTGTCAGCATCCTCCCTATCTGTACACCAAAATAGAATGTTTGGAATAGCTTATGGACAGCCATCAAAGCATAAAGGATATAGGAAATTTGTCACATGTTGTAATTACATCTACCCTTGTAGACATGTATGCAAAGTGTGGAAGCATAGACAAGGCACATGAACTGTTTGGCATGATGCCCCAAAGAAATGTCACCTCATTGAATGCAATGATTGCAAGATATGAACAAAATGGATTTTTTGATAAGGCTTTAGAAACTTTCAAGCAAATGCAATTGGTAGGTGTAAAGCAAAATTCCACAACCTTACCCAGTATCCTCCTTGCCTATGCCAAAATGGACATCCATCAAAGGATAAAACATATGGGAATTTTGTTAGATGTTGTAGTTGTAAGTGCCCTCAGAGACATGTATACAAAGTGTGGAAGCATAGACAAGGCATGTGAATTGTTTGGCATGATGCCTCAAAGAAATCTCACCTCATGGAATGCAATGATTGCAAGATATGAACAAAATGGATTTTTTGATAAGCCTTTAGAAAGTTTGAAGAAAATGCAATTGGTGAGTGTAAATCCAAATTCCAAAAACCTTAGAAATGGTATCTTTGGAACACAGTATAGACATCCATCAAAGCATAAAGGATATAGGAATTTTGTCAAATGTTGTAGCTGTAAGTACCCTGCAAGACATGTATGCAAAGTGTGGAAGCATATACAATGAACGTGAACTATTTGACATGATGCCTCAAAGAAATGTTATCTCATGGAATGCAATGATTGCAAGAAATGCACAAAATGCATTTTTCATAAGGCTTTAAAAACTCTCAAGAAAATGCACAAAAGTAAATTTCAACCAAACGCAAATTTTGGCACGTCTAAAACCAAATTGCACAACCTTATCCAACTTCCTCCTTGCTTATGCCAAAATGGGATCTGGAGACTATGTCGTGGACAACCATCAAAGAATAAAAGATATAGGAATTTTGTCACATGTATTGTATTTGCAACTGCCCTTGTAGACATGTATGGAAAGTGTGGAAGCATAGACAAGGTGTGTGAACTATTTGAAATGATGCCTCAAAGAAATGCACAATCCCACATATTGCAATGATTGCAAGATATGCACAAAATGGATTATTTGAAAATGATTTATAAACTTTCAAGCAAATCAATTGGCACATGTAAAACCAAGTTCCTGTAATGATAATTGATCATCATATTAAATATTTAATATAAACTGTCATATACATAATGTCATGAACATAACATCTATTGGTATGTGGCGACTGATCATGCAAGTACTGTACACTCATAATGTATCCTCACTAGGGTTCAAGGCCGGGCCGGTCCTTGAGCGGAGGTTTGGGGGTGGTAGCCCCCCAAAAATTTTTCCCTCTTTTTTGCCTATTCGGAGTCAGTTGTTAATTTTTGTTAACCGACAAAAGAAAAATGCTATTGTAAAACTCTAATTCTAGAAGGTTCCAAAAAGCTTGATATAAGTGGCTGGGACGTATGTTGTAGGTATGGAATTCATGAGATTGTAATCTATTTCGCACTGGATAATAGAATCATTGGATGGTTGAGTTTCTGTGGATGTAGCCCATTTTGGGTGAACCATGTTAAATTTTTGTGTTGATCTCTTTTTGTGTTGTTCTTCATTGTTATATTTGGCTTATTTAATCTGCATATAATTGTTAGTGTTTATTGCTCAAATCTACCTAACCTTAACAACTGGTATCAGAGCAGGTTGTGTTTAATTATTGTCTGCAGGAAGGTCTCACGGTTGAGTGGGAGTCTCACGGTTAAGTGGAAGTAATGGCAGACGAGGGTAAATTGAAGGTAGATAAATTCAATGAGTAGAATTATCAGATATGGAAGATGCAGATGGAGGATTATCTCTATCAGAAGGATTTATGGAGGTTGTTGGAAGGAAAAGCCAAGAAACCACTAGCAATGACTAATGAGGATTGGGAACTTCTAGACAGAAAGGCATTGGGAACCATTTAGTTGTGCCTGACACTGTCTGTGGCGTTCAATATAACAGAAGCAAAGATAACATATGAATTGATGAAATCTTTGGCCAAATTGTATGAAAAACCCTCAGCCTCTAATAAGGTATTTCTCATGATGTGTTTATTTAATCTGAAAATGATTGAAGGTGGATCTGTGTGAAATCATTTAAATGAGTTTAATATGATTACTAGTCAGCTAACTTTTGTAAAATTGAAATTTGATGAAGAGGTGAGGGCTCTCTTGGTTTTATGTTCTTTACCAGAAAGCTGGAATAGCTTGGTAATGGCTGTAAGTAACTCTATCTCTGGTTCAAATACTTTAAAATTTGATGATGTTGTTGGTGTTATCCTTAGCGAGGAAATGCGACGGAAAAGCACAGGTGAGAGTTCAACATCAGGTAATGCTTTGATTGTAGAGAATAGGGGAAGAACAAAGGAAAGAGGAAAAAGCCCAAGAAATCGTGGGAAGTCACAAGGGAAGTCAAAGAAAGGCATATCTAAATCCAGAGGAAGAATGGATTGCTGGCACTGTGGAAAGCCAGGACACTTGAAGAAGGATTGTTGGTCTTGAAAGGGCAAACAAGGAGATAGACAACATGATGATAGTAAGGAAGCTAATTTTGCAAGTAATAAATTACAGGATGCTTTAATTTTGTGTTTAGATAATGCTAATGATTCCTGGGTAATAGATTCAGGGGATTCATTTCATACCACACCCCATAGGAAATATTTTGTAGATTATGTTCAAGGTGATTTTGGACAAGTATATTTGGGTGATGATGAACCCTGTCAGATTGTTGGAAAAGGAAAGATAAAAATCAAGTTGCATAATGGAAATGAATGGTTGCTATAGGAGGCAAGGCATGTTCCAAATTTGGGAAGGAATTTAATCTCTGTAGGACAACAAGGTAGTGAAGGTTGCATAGTTACCTTTTCAGACAAAGTCTGGGAGGTCAGTGAAGGTGCATTAGTAGTAGCTAAAGGTGAAAAGGTAGGCACATTGTATTTGTGTACTGGTAATACTTATTCTACCTTAGCTTCTATAGAAACAGTTGCTACTGAGATAGTTATAACACTTGCTACAGGGACAGAAACAAAATTGTGGCACCATATACTTGGGCACATGAGTGAGAAAGGGATGAAGATCCTTCACTCTAGAAAGTTGCTACCAGGTCTAAAGAAGACTGACTTGAAGTTCTACGAAAATTGTGTTTATGAAAAACAAAAAAGAGTCTGATTTCTCAAAGTTCGGAAAGAGAAGAAGAGTGAGAAATTAGAGCTTGTGCATGCAGATGTATGGGGACCATCTCAAGTATCTTCTCTTGGTGGCTCTTGCTATTATGTTACTTTTATTGATGATGCAACTAGGAAAACATGGGTGTATTTCCTATAATAAAAATCAGAAGCATTTGAAACTTTTAAAAAGTGGAAAGATTTGGTTGAGAATGAGACAAAAAAAAGGTTGAAGTGTCTCAGATCTGATAATGGAGGCAAGTATTGCAGCAGAGAATTTGAGAATTACTATTCATATAATGGAATCCGTAGGCAGAAAATAGTTCCTAGAACCCCACAAGAAAATGGTGTGTCTGAGAGGATGAATAGGACCATTATGGAGTGTGCAAGGAGCGTGAGATTGCATGCTGGACTACCCTTACACTTTTGGGTAGATGATGTACATACTGCTGCTTATTTAATGAACATAGGACCTTCAAATCCTTTGGATGGTGGCATCCCAGAGGAGGCATGGATAGGTAAAAAGGTAAACTATTCATTTCTAAAAACCTTCGGTTGTGAAGCTTTTGTCCATGTTGATATTGAAAATAGAACCAAGCTTCAGGCTAAGTCTAAAAAATGTACCTTCATTGGATATGGAGTAGATGAATTTGGTTATCGATTATGGGATTATGAAAATCATAAAATCATTAGGAGCAGAGATGTTATATTCAATGAGAAGGTCATGTATAAGGATCAACTGCAGGAAAAGAAGCATGAACATGACAAAAAGGAATATGTGGTGATGGATGATATTCTAGAAAATAAAATGGCAGTGGTACTTGATGCTCAGCAACAACAAGTTATCCCATAAACTCTTGCAAGTGTTAGATGTTCTACAAGGATAACTAGACCTCCCGAAAGATTTTCTCCATCGTTATATTCTATATTATTAACTAATTCTGGTGAACCTAAAGGTTATGAAGAAGCAATGCAAGTAGATACCAAAAAATAGTGGGAGTAGGAATAAAAGAGGAAATGGATTCCTTGTTGTAGAATCAGACTTGGGACTTAGTCCAATTGCCTATAGGTAAAATAGCATTACCAAATAAATCGGTTTACAGGTTGAAGGAAGAAAATGGAGGCAAGAAAAGATATAAGGCCAGAATTGTGGTAAAAGGTTTTGCACAGAAAAAAGGTATAGATTTTGATGAAATATTTTCTCCAGTTGTAAAGATTACTTCTATTAGAACTATTCTAAGTCTTGTGGCTGTAGAAGACTTGCATCTTGAACAGCTAGTTGTGAAAACAACTTTTCTCCATGGGGATTTGGAAGAGGAAATATACATGCAGCAACCATAGGGATATGAGGTTAAGGGTAAGGAGGATTTTGTGTGCAGGTTAAATAAGGGTTTGTATGGCCTGAAGCAAGCACATCAGCAATGGTATTTGAAATTTGATAGTTTTATGGCTGAATAAGGTTACAAAAGATGTCATTCTGATTATTGTGTTTATTTCAAGAAATTGGGTAATGGCAACTATATTATCCTGTTGCTTTATGTTGATGACATGCTTGTTGCCGGGTCTCACATGCAGCATAGTAATGAACTTAAGTAGAAATTAGCAAATTCATTTTCTATGAAGGATTTGGGTGCATCAAAACAAATCCTTGGTATGAGGATCACATGGGACAGGACAAATAGAAAATTATTTTTATCTCAAAGTGAGTATGTAGAGAAGGTGTTGAAAAGGTTTAACATGCAAAATGCAAAAGTAGTTAGTACACCTTTGCCTAGTCATTTTAAATTGTCAAAGGAGATGTGTCCAAAGACACAAGAGGATGAAGACAAAATGTCTAAGATACCATATAAATCAGTAGTTGGTAGCTTGATGTATGCAATGGTATGTACAAGGCCAGATATTGCACATGCAGTGGGAGTTGTGAGAAGCTATATGAGCAATCTAGGAATGAAACATTGGAATGTGGTAAAATAGATTCTCTGATATTTGAGAGGTACTAATTCAAAGAAACTATGTTTTGGAGGAACAAATTCTGCTCTAAAAGGATATGTTTACTCTGATCTGGCGGGTGATATTGATAGAAGGAGGAGTACTACAGGGTATGTTTTTACTGTAGGAGGTACTACAGTCAGTTGAATTTCAAGGCTACAAAAGGTTGTTGTGCTTTCAACCATTGAAGTTGAGTATGTTGGTGTTATGGAAGCTAGCAAGGAGATGATTTGGTTATAATGTTTTCTAGAGCAATTGGGGAAATGACAAGAAGATAGCCCTTTGTACACTGATATCCAGAGTGCCATTCATCTTGCTAAGAATTCAGCTCTGCATTCAAAAACTAAGCACATACAACTCAGATACCACTTCATCTGGTCAGTTTTGGAAGATGGACAGTTGAAGCTAGAGAAAATTCACACAAGTGAGAATTCTATAGATACGTTTACAAAGGCGGTCACATGGGAGAAATTGATTTCCTCATCAGTTTTCATTGGCCTTCATGATTTATAATGGTGGACATAAGAAATCAGCCAGGCCTATAATCTAGTGGGAGCTGCAAGTGTAGCGGTGTCGTCCAGGATCAGTCTCCAAGTGGGAGATTGTTGGTATGTGGCAACTGATCATGCAAGTACTGTACACTCATAATGTATCCTCGCTGAGGTTCAGGGTCGGGCCGTGCCCCAAGTGGGGGTTTGGGGGTTATTCAAGAATAATAGCCCTTGAGAAGCAGGGGTTCGGGGGTGCAACCCCCGAAATTTGTTTTCCCTCTTTTTTCCCCATTTGGAGTCGGTTGTCAATTTTTGTTAACCGACAAAAGAAAAATGACATCATAAAGCTCTAATTCTAGAAGCTTCCAAAAAGATTGATATAAGCAGCTATGATGTATGTTGTGGGTATGGAATTCATGAGATTGTAATTTGTTTTGTACTGGATAATAGAATCATTGGATGGCTGAGTTTCTGTGGATCTAGCCCATTTTGGGTGAACCATGTTAAATTTTTGTGTTGATCTCTTTTGTGTTGTTCTTCATTGTTATATTTGGGTTATTTAATCTGCCTATAATTGTTAGTGTTTATTGCTCATATCTGTCTAACCCTAACAACATCTAGTTTATATACAAAGCCATATAGGCATGTCTAAACAAAGCCATACAGGTATATATACAAAAATATACATCGGTAACATACAAAAGTATGTATACAAAGCCATCTAGGCATACAAAAAATATCCCAAAAACTAGTTTCCTATGGACTTTTATGAAATAATCGGCAGCTCTTGCTTGACCGTGAAGATGGAGAGCCAATCCGTGACTCGTCCTCTCTCTGCTGTTGAGTAGACCTCTTCGATAGAAGTTCATCAAGCTCCACCTATTAATACAATCAAACAATATGCACATTACTATAGAAAATGTACATGGAATATATAACATCACATATGTAATCGAGCACTTACCGCCATCTGATGATCACTCTCCATCATCTTGTCTCTCTCTTTGTGCGTAGTTGGATGGGCTGGAGTTGTGACCTCCTGTGAGAAGCATCAAGAAGAAAAAATGACTAAACATAAATATCTTATGTACATCAAATGACATGAGATAAAACAATAAATACAAAATTATGACATTTTCATGTTATTGGTTCATACCTCGGTCAAAGTATTTGAAGACATCATGGCTACAACAATGCCTATCTGCGCTGACTAATGAAGATGAGGAGGAGTCTCCACATTTAGCATCTGAAAATCAAGTTCAAGATTATTCGACCAAAATAAATACATAACATTATTTTAAAAATGCATAATGATTAGAAATGGTTAAATTTACCTCTGTAAAAGTGGTGGATTTGCGTCCAGGGGACCAAGGAAACTGTGTAGGTGTCGGTGACTGTTGAAATCATCAAATTGTCACAAAATAATATTACCATTGACATATCTACAATAATTATGATCATGTGATAAATTACATACCTGCTAACTTGACCTCCTCTCATAACCTGCCAATGGACAGCTAACAAAGGCATGATGAAGACTCTAACCCTAGAATTTCATTGCATAGACAATTACATACATTATTTTTGACTTATAATATATATAGTCATATAAAATTAATTACAAATTTCAAATAAAAATATATTAAATCAAGATGAAACTTGTAAAAAATTACCTGAGAGTCAATACCAAATGTATGTTGTAAGACATTGTCGGTGAGAACAATCTCATCCAATATGGATGCCTCCATCAATGGATGCTACCCATGCGTTGCAACATCCTATTGAGAGTCCTGTCGTGCATCTTGCATCCCATAATCACATAGGTTCACACATGAACTACACAAATGTGGGAACAAATGATGCCTACTACTCTCACCCTCATTAGCCTGGGTAAGATCGTTGGCATGCTATTATAGAGACTGTGTAAGAGTAGTCAATGAATGTAATGTCTCCACCTCAACACTCTCCTTCAAAGTTGAAGGGAGTGACCTACATTATGGCCTCAATAGGGGTCTAGGTACATGGTTTTCATCTCGCTAAGCCCCCTCTCTATCTTGGGCAGAGCCACCACCTCTACCTTGGAACTCATGAATGTCAAAATAATTGAGAATCTTCTTGAGGACGAACTCGCAATGGAGTTTCCTCAAGAAATATTGTGGCACCTCATCATTGTTGCATGGGTGCTCATTGAAGACCATGTACCATCTATCCCAAAAGTTTTGGGATATTTCTTCATTCCTACATCAATGAATAGGGAACCATTTGCAAGTTTCTTCTAATCTTTGGCCAGTTTTGGGATTAATAAAGTGTGCACATAATTGAGATTTTGTGATTTTTTCATTCTTCACTTGTTCATATGACAATTTTTCGGCATAGTATTGCCAACACCTCTCCCTATAGTCTTGAAATTCAGTGATTTGTTTTGTCACCGAATCAATGTGGGAAACAATTTCCTCTAGTGATTTCACAAGTTCTCTCCTACAATTGGTGCTTGCAATTGGATTCTTTAGCATTTGAATAAGAGTTTGAAGATGTTTCTTGTTTTCTTCTATTATCCATAGGTAGTTTTCTTGACTATCCCTTACATTGTGAGGATGTGAAGGTGGGTTTTGAGGGTTTGGAGGGTTTTGGGGGTTGTTTTCACCCTCCTCAGCTGGATTTGGGTTTTCTCTTGCCTTAATAATTGTAAATGCATTATAAAAACAAATCAAACATTGAAAAACTCAAAACTTCTTCTCAAACTAATAAAAATCAACCAAACCCTGCCTTCTTCGGCTGCTAGACTCTCCAAATTTGCTTGACGACATCTTTGGTGGTGAGGTGGCATTGTGAATTTTGCATTTTCTCTCTTGTACTTTCTTGGAGAGACTTCCCTTCAACGCGACTGTGCTTTGAACTCTTTTTTTTGCTGGTTAACTCCTTTGGTTGCGACTGAATGACAAGAAAATGAGTTTTTTTTTACTTTCAAGTGAAACAAAATGTGAGTGTGTTATAACATGCTCGCGTTTTTTCTGTTTTGGACCAAAAAGTCCCATGGTGGCAAATTTTTGGTCCCCCATCTCTTTACATATACCCAGCTACGATTTAATGATTTTTAATAATCTTGGGAGGTGTTTGAGAGTATTGATACAATGCTCGCTGATCATTTCTAGCTATTGTAGTCATTATTCATGAGAGGTTCCATGGGTCAGAGTTGACCTTGAGGTCTTTGAGAGACCTAATTTCTTATTGCAAAGATTTTCTAACTTGGCCCTTACACAATGAGACTTTGCATGCTTGATTGCACTTTTTTTTTCTTTGGACTCCCTTAATGGAGTGACTTGTACTTAAAGATTATTTAGCACGTATTACAATGACTTTGATTAGTTTTAGATCTATATATAGTTGCAGTCGATATATTGTAGTTTTATTTCACTCTTTTGCACATGGTTAGTTGTAGAATGTCATCTTCTGAAACTATGGATTCTTATACATGATGATATTATGCTTATGTTATTTTTCTTGTCTTTCTATTATAGGGGAGATGTATGCAATGTGAATATTTGTGGATGCATTTGATACACATATGGATGGAAATGCAATACACTTGTCTATTTCCTTTATTATGAATTCCATTTTTCTATGACATGATTTATTGCTTTTTTTTATGATATGCATATGGAACTAACTCTATGGGTGATCTATAGTAGGATTTACAATTTTAGGGGATTGTAGGTTGAATTAACATAGGGTGATTTACCAAATTCAATTAAAGGATTTTATTAGGTGATCATATGGGAATAGGGAAGGTGATGGAGTAATATTTGGAATAAGCTTCATAAAGGCTAAGTATTCTTAGGTAAAGGAAAAGGAAAAGATCCTTAGCAAAAATATGGCCCTACAAAATAGATAGACTCTTGGATTTGGACAACTTGTGCATGTGCCCTCTCTCTCTCTCACATTGACTTGCAGAGTTTTGACCCCCAACTAACTCCTAAGACTTCCCTCTTGCTAAGGAGGATTAGGGGAGATCTTAGATTAGGCAATGTAGGTGTGAAATATTTCTTTCCTTAGGCTTGACTAGATGATTGTTAAAACTGGGATTAGTATAAACCTTAAATTTTTACTTTATTTGAAATTATTGGGAATGTAAAGGGAGAATAATAATGATGATTTCTAGAATCTAAGGCTTAGTAGGGATAACCTATACTAGAAACTATAAGATTCGTTACTAGGATGAAAATCAAACAAGAGTAAACTAGTAACAAATGCAATGATGGACAAAACTAAATGCATGTTTTGATTTTAAAAAGAATATGCTTTTTAATTTTTTTGGAGTATCAAAATTATTTTTATGTTTTTTGATTTTTTAGATATAATACTTTTTTAGATGAAAGGTGTTAACTATTTCAATGAATTCTTCACCTTCCATGGATTTTCAAGAGATAAGTGTCATTACCAACATCTTCTTTAACCATGTACAATCCTTTCCAATCTTCTTGGAACTTTCATTTATTTTTTTATTTTTCTATTTTTCATGCTTCCCTTTTTGAGGATAAACTCACCTATTCTGTAAGGTCCCATCATGGTTTGTTTCTTCATGGGTATGATTGCACTTTCTTGCAAATACTAGGCTAATGTGAGATGAAATAAAGATTGAAGCACTTGTTGATGGGATGGGGTCCAATATAATGTTGCATCTCTAGCCAATAGTTTAGTAAGAAGGTCAAAGTCATCTTGCATATAGATCTTGACTTTGACACACTCTTGGATTATTTGTAAGAATTGGAATAACTTGAAAGGAGTTTGTGACTCTTGTGAGGGGATGATTAGGATTACTAAAGGATAAATTAAGGATAATTAATGGATAATTAAGGATAATTATAGAATAATTAGGGATAATTAGGAATTTGGTCAATTTTGGATGTCTATATTTTGCCCCTCTTTGAGATGATGTTGCGAGGCAATGTCATTTCAAAGAAGATTAAAACATAGGTTTTGGATGGGATGGGGCTCATAAAAGTGAAGGATTGAGGATTGATAGATGATACCCCTTAAGAGGATATGCAGGGATGATTTTCCCAAGGCTTTTAGAGTACATAACTCCCATGACCCACTTTCAACTATAAGCTCTATACAATCGAATGATATGTGGGAACCACTCAAGTTTGAATGATAGTTGAACGGGTTTAATATTTCTTTTATTTTTATGAATAGGTTTAGGATTAGGTAAATAATAAATTAAGTTTGTTAAATTTAATTTATTATTTACTAGAGGGGATGATATTTAATTAATTAAAATTAATTAAATCTTATGTGAGGGGAGGATTAATTAAGGGTAAATTAAGGACATTTAGGGATAAGGATAATTAGGGGATGAAAAGGAATAATTAAGGGATAATTTAGGGATGAATAGGAATGTGATTAGTGGTTGATTTTAGATGTCTGCAACTCCCTTTGGCCCTTTGGAATAATAAAGCTTATACTTGTCCTCCCATTCAGTTCTAGTTGTAAGTCTATGGAATACCCTACGTACTTTTTGGGTAACTCTAGAATGGTATGGTCTTCTATTCCAATAGCTATGGATAATTTCTCTCTTTCAAAATTTCTCCAACTTACTTTGTCCTTGTCAAGGAACCTTTCAACCATCTAAATTTGGATCTTAAGTGGTTCCCACATATCATTTGATTGTATAGAGCTTATAGTTGAACGTGGCTCATGGGAGTTATGTACTCTAAAAGCCTTGGGAAACTTGTTGGGAATTAAGGTGTCTCAACCTTGGTAATTCCTTGTATTTTTACATTGTATTTATTTATTATTTGCCTATTGTATTAATTGGATGTAAATCCTATGTTGTCATATTGTGGGAGTTGGCATGGTGATGTGTCATCCTACATGGCATATGACGACATGTAATTTTGTCCTCAGATGAGGAGATTTGCCATGTGTCAACATCTTGGATGTTGTGTAAGGGAATATTGACCGAAATGGTCATGACAGATTCCTATGACAAAGTTATGACATGTAAGAGTCAGAAATAGGAGATTCTATGACAGGTGAAGACATGTGTCGAAGAGCATCTTTGGCCACCCCAAGGTGGACTATGACATGTTGTAAGAGAATATGCTATTTATATCCTATGTATGATAAATTCTCTTACAGTTGTAAGTTATGACAACTATGACATATTCTATAATGGTTGTAAGAGTCATAAGAGCATCTGTCATAGCCTATTTTGGAAATAGGTGACCTCTTTGGGATGGGGTAACTTGACAAGTGTCAGAAACATCTTACAAGGTTGGACAAGTGTCCATAGGCATGGGTTTTGGGCCATGAGGCCATGTTAGATGACCATTCCAAGATAGAGCCAATTTTGCGTTGCATATTCTATATAAATAGGTGCTTTGAGGAGGTGATGTACTACAAGTTTTACAGGTACTGTTATGCTACTAGATCATCTCTAGATACGAGTGCTAAAGACTCCTGCAAGAGCATTGGCTCTGTGTTGTATTGTAACCTTCATTATTTACGTAATACATTTGAGCTGTGTGTTGGAGTGTGGGGTTTTTCACCTGTAAGGGTTTTCCCCATGTATATCTTGTGTCTCTCTCTCCTTCTGTCATACTTTCTTGTTTACGTGTTTGCTGTAATATCTCTGTTAGTGGGTTTAACAATGCTGTAATAGTAAGGATAAAATTGAATTTGCACTCTCCTCCCCTCATTAGATTAGTGTAGGAAACAATTTCCACACACCTAGCTTCCTTTCAGTTGGTATCAGAGCCTGGCCAGTTTTGGTTCTAGCTGCTGGGTAGGGGTTTTTTGAGCTGATTTTAGGTTGAGTGGGAGTGTTGTGTAGAGTATTCTGTATCTTGTTGTAGCAAGGAGATGGCAACCACATCTAGAAGGTTAGAAGTTGAGAAATTCAATGGCACTAATTTCAAGTTGTGGAAACTCAAGATGGAGGACTTACTTGTTGATCGTGACCTATGGGAAACCATATCTAGTGTGAAACCTACAACAATGTCACAAACTGATTGGGACCTCAAAGATCATAAGGCTAAGGATCTCATAAGACTTTGTTTAGCTAACTTTGTCTTGTTGAATGTCCATGAGGAGAAGAGCACGAAAGATCTTTGGAAGAAGTTGGGTGATGTTTATCAGGCCAAGTCCTTGGTAACCAAACTTTTCTTGAAAAAGAAGTTGTTCTCTTTGAAGATGGAAGACAAAAGATTTGTTGTAGACCACATGAATGCTTTCAACATGATCATTGCACAGTTGACATTTGTGGGTGTGAAAATGGAGGAGGAGAATCGATGTATGACCCTACTTTTTTCTTTGCTAGATTCATGGGATCATCTTGTCATGGCTATCGGAAGTACCACTACCACCTTCAAGATGGAAGATGTGGTGTCCTTGTTGTTAACTGAAGAAATGTGGAGGAAGACATCCAAATTAACCAAAGAGGCTCTTTTAGTTCGTGGAAGACCTAAGGAGAAAGGGAAGAAGAAGGACAAGAAAGATGAGAAGGTTAGATCCAAATCTCTTGGAAAGTCCAAGGCTCTCTGTTGGAACTGTGGAAAGTCTAGGCATTTCTGAAAGGAATGCAAAGAAGAGAAGAAAAAGAAAAAGAAATCAGCCCCAGATTTAGATTCCAACAAGTCATAAGATGATGGTGATGCCTTCATCCTAGCCCTAGCCACTCATGCATTTGATGATGTGTGGTTGATTGATTCTAGTGCACAATTCTACATGACCTCACATCGAAGCTGGTTCATGAAGTATGAAGAGTTTGATGGTTGAAGAGTGTACCTGGGTGATGACTCTCATCTGAAGATTGTTGGTCATGGAAGAATCTCAATTCGATTCCCTGATGGACGAGTGAAGGAGATCACTGGTGTTATGCACATTCCAGGCCTTGCATGGAACCTTCTTTCTGTAAGTATGTTGAACGATACAAGTGTGCAGGTTGTCTTTTCAAAGGATGGATGCAAGATGACTAGAGGATCTATGGTGCTTGTGAAGGGTACTCGGAGGGGTACTCTGTTTCAGTTGGAGGCATGCACTTTATAGTGCAATAGTTCTTTTGACTCAAAGAAATGAGTTGCAGTCACTTCATCCCCACCATCTGAACGAGCAGTGAAGAAATCTGTTGTAACCAGTTCTGATGGTAGTGCACATGCTATGGAAGCTAAGCTTCCAACTAAAAAGACTATGTTATGGCTTTTAAGATATGGGCACATTGGTGAGAAGGGTTTATGTACCTTGAAAAATAAAAACCTTGTTGAGGGGTTAAATGATTGTAATCTCAAGTTTCACTTTTGTGAACATTGCATTTATGGAAACCAAAACCGTGTTCAATTTTACTCTAGTTCTCACAAGTCTTCTGGTGTATTGGATCTTATTCATTTTGATGTGTTTGGTTCTATTAATGTTCCTTCAATTTCAAAATCTGTATATTTTGTATCTTTCATAGATGATTACAGTAGAAGGACATGGGTTTATTTTATCAGAAGCAAGACTGATGTCTTTAGTCAATTTAAGGAGTTTAAAGCCTTTGCTGAAAATTAGACTAGTAAAAAGATTAAGTGTTTGAGAACTGACAATGGTGGTGAGTTTTGTTTGGTAGAGTTTGATAGGTTCTACAAAGAGCAAGGGATTGAAAGACATAAGACAACTCCATACACCCCACAACAAAATCGAGTTTCAGAGAGGATGAACAAGACACTGATGGAAGAGGCTAGGAGTATTCTTAGTGGAGCAAGCCTCAAACAATAGTTTTGGGCTGAAGCTATAGCCACTGCTTGCTATCTAGTAAATAGATCTCCTACATCAGCTCTTGTTGGTAAAACACCTATGGAGGTGTGGTCTGGTAAGAAGCCTCTGGTTAGGCATCTTTGTGTTTTTGGTTGTATAGCAGAAGTGTTATTTTCAGAGAGCTAACACCTTCTTCCATTATTCTACAGCTAGAACAGATAGAAAAGAAAGAAGATGTTCAGTTTCCTTCTACCCTTGAGAAGACTAACCGACAGACCCTGTGAGACCTGATGATGAGGAGAGCTCTAGTAGCTCTAAAATCTCAGAAGAAGAAACATAACCTCAACCTCAGCCATTAAGGAGGTCTACACAAACAAGAAAGCAACCTGACAGGTTTGGTTACATATTACTTAATTCTAGTTGTGCTTTTTCTTTACTTACTAACACTGATGAGCCTAGACCTATGAAAGAGGCTATGGGCATGAAAGATGCAGATTCCTGGAAGGAGGCCATGGAAGATGAGATGGCTTCTTTGGAAAAGAACAAAACATGGGACTTGGTGCCTTTGCCTGATGGACAGAAACCCATTGGTTGAAAATGGGTGTTCAAGAAGAAATTTAGTGCAGATGGCAGTGTTGAAAAGTACAAGGCTAGATTAGTTGTGAAGGGGTACTCACAAGTGGAGGGAATTGATTATGGTGAAATTTTCTCTCCCGTTGCAAAGATGACATCCATTAGATTTTTGATATCTCTTGTAGCTGCTTATAATTTAGAGGTAGAATAGATGGATGTGAAGATAACTTTCCTTCATGGTTATTTGGAGGAAGAGATTTACATGTCACAACTAGAGCATTACATAGAGAAAGGTAAAGAAATTTTGGTTTGTAAGTTAAAAATGTCTTTGTATGGTTCGAAGTAGTCTCCTAGGATGCGGTACTTGAAGTTTGATGTCTTTGTGTTGTTGGTTGGCTATCTAAGATCAAAATCTAATCATTGTGTGTATTATAAGTTTGACAATGATCGCATTCTCATTATTGCTTTGTATGTTAATGATATGTTGTTGATTGGGAATGGTAAGAATATGATTTCTGATTTGAAGTCTCAGTTGTTAGCATAGTTTGAGATGAAAAATCTTAGGGCAGCTAGGTACATTCTGGGAATGGAAATTAGAAGAGATAGAGCAAACATAAAACTTTGGTTAAGCCAGAGTAAGTATGTGAAGACCGTGTTGGATAGGTTCAACATGGCAGATTGTAGACCATTATGTGTTCTTGTTTCATTAGGGATAAAGTTGTCTATTAATGATTGTCCAAAATCTCCTAGGAGGTGGAGGACATGAGCAAAGTACCTTATTCTAGTGTTGTTGGTAGTTTGATGTATGCTATGGTCTACACAAGACTAGACATTGCCCAAGCAGTGGGAGTCCTTAGTCGATTTATGGCTAATCCTGGATGGATACATTGGGATGCAGTTAGGCATGTTTTTTGATATTTGAGGGGTACTTCTAAGTATTCCATATGCTATCATGATAATGCTACAGGACCTCTGCATTCAATTTGCATTCATGGATTTGTGGATTCTGATTGGGCAGGTGACATTAACAGTAGGAGATCCACCAGTGCCTATGTGTTCACTATGTTTGGTGGTGCAATTAGTTGGATGAGTAAGCGACAACTTGTGGTTGCTTTGTCCACTACTGAAGTTGAGTATATGGTTGCAACTCATGCTTGTAAGGAATCCATTTGGCTTAAGAGATTGTGTTCAGATATTGGTGTTGATGTAGGTCAGATTACGATTAGTTGTGACAGTAAGAGTGCGATTTGCCTTGCAAAGAATCTAACTTTCTATGCTAGAACAAAGCATATTGATGTATAGTTTCACTTCGTATGAGACATGGTAGATTATGGGAAGGTAAATTTGGAGAAGGTAGATACTTTGAAGAATGTTGCAGATGCATTGACGAAACTAGTGGGCATAGAGAAGTTCAGATGGTGTTCATAGTCTATGGGCCTCTTGGCCTATAGCAGTTAATCTTGTTAATTCTATTGGCTCTTACAAGGTGTTTGACAAGTGGGAGAAAGTTGGGAATTAAGGTGTCTCAACCTTGGTAATTCCTTGTATTTTTACATTGTATTTATTTATTATTGTATATTGTATTAATTGGATGCAAATCCTATGTTGTCATATTATGGGAGTTGGCACGGTGATGTGTCATCCTACATGGCATATGACCACATGTAATTTTGTCCTCACATGACGAGATAGGTGTCCCACTTAGTGGTAGGAATATTTTTCTATGTGTCAGCATCTTGGATGTTGTGTAAGGGAATATTGATCGAAACAGTCATGACAAATTCCTATGACAAAGTTATGACATGTAAGAGTCAAAAATAGGAGATTCTATGACAGGTGAAGACATGTGTCAAAAAGCATCTTTGAAAAAGGCATCTTTGGGCACCCCAAGGTGGACTATGACATGTTGTAAGAGAATATAATATTTATAACCTATGTATGATAGATTCACTCACAGCTGTAAGTTATGACAGCTATGACAAATTCTATGACGGTTGTAAGAGTCGTAAGAGCATCTATCATAGCCCATTTTGGAAATAGGTGACCTCTTTGGGATGGAGTAACCTAACAAGTGTTAGGAACATCTTACAAGGTTGGACAAGTGTCCATAGGCATGGGTTTTGGGCCATAAGGCTATGTTGGACGCCCATTCCAAGATAGAGCCAATTTTGCCCTGTATATTCTATATAAATAGGTGTTTTGAGGAAGTGATGTACTACAGGTTTTACATGTACTGTTATGCTACTGGATCATCTCCAGATACAAGTGTCGAAGACTCTTGCAAGATCATTAGCTCTGTGTTCTATTGTAATCTTCATTGTTTACGTAATACATTTGAGCTGTGCTTTGGAGTGTGGGTTTTTTCACTCGTAAGGGTTTTGCCCACGTATATCTTATGTCTCTCTTCTTCTGTCATACTTTCTTGTTTATGTGTTTGCTGCAATATCTCTGTTAGTGGGTTTAACATTGCTATAATAGTAAGGATAAAATTGAATTTGCACTCTCCTCCCCTCATTAGATTAGTGTAGGAATTGATTTCTGCACACCCAGCTTCCTTTAAAAAATCTTAGGATCATTTGTAGATTCATTATCAATTGAGTTGGTGTAAATGTGATCCTTCATTTTTGTCTACCCTTGTTGTTTCAACTAAGTTTGGAGAGTATAAAACTTACTTGTTGGTGTTAGAGTCATATAGAAGTTACTTGTAAATGGCATTCAAGGTGTATACGACTCAATTGAAGAGGTTTCTCTAGGTGGTATCAATGGAGTATAGCCTTTTAACAAATCTTCTTTAGTGTCAACAAAGGCATTAGGGTTTGTTTCAATTAGGTCAATAGTGTTGAACTAAATTTGATTTGAAGGGATGGGCCATATCAGATTGGGAAGAACTATATTTCTTACCAAAAATATTTGAATGGGCCTAGTTGACTCAATCATTTCATATTCTTCTACATCCATGTTGATGGTGCAAATGTCCTAGGGGAATTATATGGGGTTATCTTTTCCAATAGTTCCATGATTTTTGTAGTTGTTTTAGTTGAGATGATTGACCCCTATTTTGATATTGAACCCCTTTTTCTATAGTTTTGATGCCTACATCATTAACGGTTTTATCTCAAGCATCATTCTTTTTCAAGTGCAAGATCTAAGGAGTAGGCTTTGGTATGGTAATCTTGTTGGTAGATAACTCACAATCAATTAGGATGCCTATCCTCTTCCTTGTTTATCAACTTTTAACATGTAAAACGGATTAGGGTCTCCTTTTGTGACATATTTTTTTCATAGGTGTGGGAAGTGAACCTCATAGAATAGGGTTGAAGGGACTACCCTCATCTTGTCCATCCAAGGTCTTCCTAACAAAAAATAATAACTTGTCTTTTTCAATAACATAAAACATTGTTGAGACCAACTTGGGTCTCAGGAAGATTAGGAGCATTATCTTTCCAATGGTAGCTACTTTCAGGTTATCATAACCTCGTAAGGTATCTCTACAAGTTGTTATGCTGGTATGACCATATCCAATTGTTTCAAGAAGAGATAAAGGCATGATGTTTACTACTACCCCATCATTAGCATTCTTTTTATGTAATTGTCATAAATATAGACCTATAAATATAAGGTTGGATCTCTTCTTTTTATTAATTCAACTTTTGTGGGCATCTATTTTAGATCAAAGAAGCAACTAGGTTTAAGGAGTCCTACATTCAATGGGTTCATGTCTAGGTCCACCTAGTTTATCTACTTGTTTGGGGGTGGATTTGTATGACCAAGGTACTTCAAACCAATCTCTTGCAAGAGCCACATGATGTGACAATGAATTTCTAAGAAGATTGATGAATGAGATTTTTTATAAGTTATTTTAAGATCACCTTGCCATGGAATTCTATCTCTAGTTCAATGTCAGGTTCTATGTTTATTTTCTCATTGACTATTTCCACTAATCCTATCATTTTAGTTTCACCTTTCAGCCCTAACTAACTAGGAATATTAGCCACATTGGCATGAGATATACTGGTCAATCCTGAAGTAGTTGAATTTTGAATATTTTCTTCATTATTTCAGTGAGAAAAGAAAGGATCTTGAACCATTATCATGTTTGCATTTTGTAGGGCTACAAGCACTTATTGAATGTATTTATTATTATGGATGTTATCTCTTAAGTGTTGAGGAACATTTTGATAAACAAATTTGTTGGTCCTCTAGCAATTTTGGGACAAACCTATTATATTCCCAACATAACTTGGTGTTATGCAAGAGGTATGTTACTTAATTCATTTATTGTCACATTGCAATTGTTTTTTAGAATTTTAACAATGGAAGGGTTGTTTTCATCATTATCATTAATTTGGGCAGTGACGAGTCTTCCATTTATACCATAAAATATTCGTCCATTGTCGATACCAACCTAGTTAATTCTTAACATACTTTATAAGCTTCTTCATGGAACTTATGGGACAAATTTTGAACATCCTCACTTGTATGCCTATTGATGGCACATAAGAAAAGGTTACAAGTTCTTGATAATCCATTTTTGGGGCACTAGTCAACAAGTAGAGGACTTTCCTCCAACATGTAACAAAGTGTTCCAAAGATTCATTTGAGTCATATTTCATTCTTAAGAATTCTTGGATTCCTATCCTTACTAGTTTACTCATATCAAAGGTCATGAAAAATCCACCAATAAGCTATCACAAAGAATGCATGGAGGCCTTGGGAAGTTGATTATACCAATCTATGGTAATCCCTTCAAGGGTTTTTAGAAATATTTTAGCCATAACTCCATCCTAGGGGAAGAGTTCCCTTACAATTGTCATATGTGCTTTAATGTGCGAGTTTGGGTCTCCCCGTCCCTTTAATTTTGGTATATCTAGGAGGGGACATGGTAATAAGACATTGCAAATATTAAAATCAAGAGTTTTCCTTTATCTACTCTAGATAAGTCCTTGAGATAGGGTTTTAAGAAGTAGATGTTGCTCCTACAAGCATAAGCCACATGGATGGGCCCTGTGAACTAGGTTGATTTTGCATTTGAATGTTTGCTTGATATCCAAGTATGATTGGGTAAGTTGGTTGTGCATTAATTGGTTGATATTCTAGAGGAGTTGTATAATTTTGTGTTGTACAAATTCCACTAAGTTGCATGTTATAAACATGTTGTTTCTATAGAGGTGGAAAATCCTCATTACTAGCATTGTGAGAGTAAAATTTAGATAGGGGGAATTTAGGTTTCCCCCTAGTTTTTTTCAACTTTGGTGGTGTGGGGATTATTTTTTTGTTTAGGCTTTTCTTTATTTTTATATTGATGAGGTTGTTTGACATCTCTAGCCTTGAGCATCCTAATTTGTTGGACAATGTATCTATAAGGTTGGTAGGTGTCACAATCTTTGTCCTTTGAACTTCACCAACTTGTAGTGGGTTGTATTGCAATTAAGTAACCCCATTTATTTGTTCTCCAAGAATATTATTTGATGGCACTTGGAGCATTGCAAATCATTCAACCTGATAGGCAAGGTGGAGGGATTATTGAGCTCCATGAGCTTCTTGTAAGTTTCTTTCTAAGTGGCTCACCTCGTTGTCAATTTAGGTAGTTGTTTCCCTCTAACTTGTAATAGGATGACCCTATTGGTGGATTTTAGATGAAATAAGCACTTAGCATGCTCTACCTTGGCTGGCATAATTGGGTTGAATGACCATGTTATGATTCCAAGTTGGGTTATTAAAAGTTAGGAAAATTGTGGGTCTCTTGTCTCATCCCCTTTGAATTAGAATCTCCATAGTCATAATGGTTTGAGATTGGAGCAGGTGGGTCTCGTGGGATATACTTATCAAATGGAGTAAGGGGTTCATTGGAGGAGCCCTAATCCTTAGCCTTGTTTGATTTTGTGAAATTTTGGGGGAGTAAGAATCACTGTAGAATAAATGGAATGAATGTGAAAGAGAAATGTGGAAGAAAAATGAAAGAAAACATATGAAAACACAAAAAATATCACCTAAAAGGATTTTCTCTTCATGTTAGGTTCACCAAAAATATGTGTTTTTTAGAATCAACCTAAGAACAATGCGAGTAAGTTAGACTTTGACGCAGCACATTTAACTACACCCTCATTGGAGGTGCCACCAATCACTCATGTTCTCATGGTAGGAGCCAATCAAGTGGTGGTGGGACCAAGGGGTTGTTCTGTTCGTAGGGAAGCAAAACATCATAGATGGTGGTTGTGTTGTTTGTGTGTGAGGTTGATGGTTGTTGTGATTCAAGGTTTGGATGTTGTTGGCAAATGCATTGGATTGGTTTCATTGTTGTTGTTTGTATATGACTAGAAGGGTCACTTGCTCTTATTCTTTTTAATTTGTTTGCCACAAAGAGTTGGAATGTGTTCAATCTTCACTCTTTTAACTCAATGAGTTCTTTGAAGAGTTTGAGTTCTCTTTTATAGAGCTCCTCACTTTATCATCTTTATTGGTTTTTTTGTACAATTAGCCTCATGATTTCTATGTGTTCTTGGGCTTGTTCTTCTCTAAGGTTTTCCTGTGTTGGTAGATATTCCCTAATCTCATCTAAGATTGTTTTAATCTAATCTTCTCTAACTCCAAGGCACGACATTGAGTACAAATGTTGACTGAAGGAAGATGGAAGACTTTTCTTTGCTTTGTTGAGTTTTGAATGTTGTGTTGTTCATGATGGAATCAAAGGCTTTCTTTTTTGTTGAATATTGTGTGTTGTGTGTCTCATGATGAAATTGAGGAATTTGATCTTTGTTTGCATTTTTGCATTTTGATGAGTTTCTAAATGTAACTATCCTAAATGAATACAATTTTTGTTTCAGTGTTTTCCTCAATTTTAAAATATGATCTAATTACTACTTTGTTGAAAATGCTCATTTTATAAATGCAAATCTAGAATGGTTTTTTCTTAAATACAATTTTCTACCATTTTGGTCTTTTTGTGTTTCAATTTTGAATGTGAATTATTTTAATGAAAGAAAAATACGTCTATTCTACCACAATAGGAAATGAAATCTAGATCTAGTAAAGCAATACATTTTAATCTAACCAAGAGAAAATAAAAAAATTACTTTCCCAAGGGCAAGATAATTTGCTAATTACTATTCTAAACTACCTTTTCAAAGTAAATAAGAACCTATGAATGAATGATAGGCACTGGTGCAAGGCTTGTGTCCTTAGATATCCAATATCATCTATCTTCTTCTCTGTAGAAATAGGGTTCTCCACTTGATGACATGAAAGAAGGCATAGATGTGAGGCAAATTGGGATTGATTGAAGCTTTGAAGCTTGGGATAACAAAAAGGAAAAGGCTTTCAGAGTCATGTGTGATCATAAAAATGCTACGGGCTACAATGCAAATAAGAAAATTAGTCTCATCTAAAACAAGAGTGGAGGAGTGCATTTATAGCTTGGGAAGAAACACCAAAGCTGGGGCTAATTTTGAGATAACTAGAGTTGATTAGGAGATCATAGAGACTGATGGGAAGAAGACAAACGACTGATTAAGAGATCACTAGGGATTGATTGGGATTGAACAATAAACTAATTAGGAGACGAAGAATAGTAAGGGGGACTGGTGGTTCAGTTAGACAAGAGATAACTCTCAATTAGAAACAAAAATGAAAGTAAATTGGGTAGAATTGAAAAAATCATGCATGCAAAAAGAAGACAAGATCACCCCTTTGGGAAATATGTTCAACCCTTTTGCTAGGGTAGGTCTCTCAAGTGACCCTAGAATTTAAGGATAGGTTGCGTAGGTGACCCTAACATCTCTTGGGTGACCCTCAAGTTGAGGATTTGTAAAAGATTTTTTGACAAGTGTAAGGTCTTGAAACTTAGTTTGGAGGTTGGAAAAGATGGTCAAGGGGCTAAATAGGCTCAAGGACATGTCATCCAGTGTGAAAATGGTGAGATAAGTGTAATTCATGCCTTCAAGGGTCATGAGTTGGATTTCCAAATCATCATTACACTAGCATCTTGGCCCATGTACTTTTTTGGTGCTTACAACCCCGCTATATGGATATTTTGTGAGCTTCATAAAGTAAATGTAAAGACCACTATGTAAAAGCAAAACTATTATTTGTAAGTTTTGAGTAATGACTAAAAGTTGTGAATGTAAAGGGTGAAATATTTTTTATGGATAGGGGAGGTTTTCTAGGGAAAATATCCTCACGCATAGCAGGTTTGCTAGGAGTTTTAGAG